>JAVKPL010004205.1:0-21769 GCA_032173675.1 Gastrolobium villosum
ATGCAAAAACCATAACAGCACCATACAACAGAGACAAAGGTAAAAACGATGCTCAGAAACTGAGTAAGTAAATGCCATTGCGTCCTTCATCCCTTGCCAACTTTCAAAGGCCCCTTTACCTATGGAACTTGATGATTCGAGACTCTACCAATGATGGGCTCTTCACAGAAACGTTAAAGATATACTCTTCCATGGCACGCTCTGGTGTTCATGGCAACAGCTTCACTTACCCTCTGCTCCTTAAGGCTTGTGCCAACCTCGCTTCCATTCCACATGGCACATTGCTTCATGGGCATGTTCTGAGACTTGGGTTCCAAGGTGACACTTTTGTTCAAACTGGTCTTGTTGACATGTACTCAAAATGCTCCC
The DNA here is from genome assembly GCA_032173675.1 of Gastrolobium villosum. NCBI lineage: Eukaryota > Viridiplantae > Streptophyta > Magnoliopsida > Fabales > Fabaceae > Gastrolobium > Gastrolobium villosum. The sequence goes on from JAVKPL010004205.1 coordinate 370, forward strand.
ATGTTGCATCTGCACGCCAGGTGTTTGACGAAATGCCGCAGAGAAGTGTCGTTTCGTGGAACGCCATGGTTTCGGCTTACTCTCGTGGGTCTTCGATGGACCACGCATTAAGCCTCTTGAAGGAAATGCAGGTTCTTGGTTTTGAACCAACTTCATCAACATATGTATCGATTCTGTCAGGTTATTCCAACTTGGATTCTTTCAACTTTCTTTGGCTGGGGATGTCAATACACTGTTGTTTGATCAAGCTTGGGCTTGTGTATTTTGAGGTTTCTTTGGCCAACTCACTGATGGGTATGTATGCCCAGTTTAGCCAAATGGATGAAGCAAGGAAACTTTTTGACTTCATGGATGAGAAGTCAATAATTTCTTGGACAACTATTATTGGGGTTTATGTGAAAGTTGGGCATGCTGTGGAAACATTTAATTTATTTAATCAAATGCAACATCAAAGTATTGGCATAGACTTTGTTGTGTTTCTAAATCTTATTTCTGGTTGCATACAAGAAGGAGAGCTTTTGCTAGCTTCATCTGTTCACTCTCTTGTACTCAAATGTGGGTGTGATGGACAGGATTCCATTGAAAACTCGCTTATAACTATGTATGCAAAATGTGGTGACCTTACATCTGCTAGAAAGATATTTGATCTGATCATTGAAAAGAACATTTTATCATGGACATCAATGATTGCAGGATATGCTCATTCGGGTCATCCTGTGGAAGCATTGGATCTGTTTAAAAGGATGGTAAGCACAGATATTAGACCAAACGGAGCAACCCTTGCAACTGTTTTATCAGCTTGTGCTGATTTGGGATCACTCAGCATGGGACAAGTGATTGAAGAATACGTTTTTCTAAATGGATTGGAATCGGACCAACAAGTCCAAACATCTCTCATACACATGTACTCTAAATGTGGAAGCATCAAGAAGGCAAGAGAAGTATTTGAAAGGGTGACAGATAAAGATTTAACTGTTTGGACTTCCATGATAAATAGTTATGCCATCCATGGGATGGGGGATGAGGCTATCAGCCTCTTTCACAAAATGACAATTGCAGAAGGGATAATTCCAGATGCCATTGTTTATACTAGTATTTTGATGGCCTGTAACCATTCAGGGTTGGTAGAAGATGGACTGAAGTACTTCAAAAGTATGCAAAAGGATTTTGGAATATCTCCTACAGTAGAACATTATACTTGTTTGGTGGACCTTCTCGGTCGAGTTGGCCAGCTAGACTTAGCTTTAGATACAATTCAGGGGATGCCACCAGAAGCACAAGCTCAAGCTTGGGCTCCATTGCTTAGTGCTTGTAGGATCCATGGCAATGTTGAGCTGGGAGAGCTTGCAGCTATTAACTTATTAGACCTTAATCCTGGAAGCTCTGGAAGTTATGTATTAATGGCTAATTTGTATACCTCTTTGGGCAAGTGGAAGGAGGCGCATATGATGAGAAATTTGATTGATGGTAAAGGATTGGTTAAAGAATGTGGCTGGAGCCAGGTTGAGGTAAGTGGTAGATTTCATACGTTTGCCACTGGAAATCAGTCACACGTTGGGTTAGTCAATATCTATAAGAACCAACAAAGCCTAGCACAGTTGGTAGATAACTGGGTTCTTTAAGTATGCTGACAGGGGTTCGATCCCTGGCCGTGCGTATGGAAAAGGCTTTGTTGGAAGAGGTTTACCCACTTAATGTGATCTCCCGCCTCGAAAGGATTAGTCTTCGGCTGTCGGCTGGAGGATACCTTGGGAAACCAAAAAAAAAAATATATCTATAAGACACTGGAAGATCTAAATTTTACTCTTCAAGAAGGTAGCTATACAACAGAAGCACTAACAGTGAATAATTAATCGTAAAAGAAAATAGATGAGGAAGCCTCTGAAAACCTCAGGTTATCCAACAAATTGTTGAAGCAGGTCATGTCAGTAGTACTTCCAGCCTCCAGGCTCCAGCATTATAAGAACATGCAAAGTGATTATGACCATGTTATGGAATTCATCTCTTGACTTTTGACTGGATTTTATAATGCAAGATTACTACGGGTTGCATTTTGAATCTGATTCTTTGTCCAAATAAGGATTTGAGGTGAAGTTGTGATTTCCTTCTCACCTTTCCTATTCTGGCTCTCTAATTAAGCAGTTATTTCTGATACTTGACCATCGAAGTGTTTGCTACGAATTTGACACATGTCTTTTCATGTAATTCAACTTCTTTGCAAAGGGTTAAAGATGTAAATTGAAAACATCATGCCTTATTGTCCTTTCTGCTAGAAATTTCTTGATGACTACATTCAGTTTTGTTAATCAGATTTATATATCATTCATACAATGGAAGCTGACTGAAGGTAAACCAACTTGGTTAAAAGCACTACCATTATCCATCTTTGGGCATAAAAATCTTTGTTGGTCAGTAGCTAACTTTAATAATTTTCAAATTACACCACTGAAGTTTTCAAGTACTGGCCCAGCATAGCTCATGATATTAGCATTCCAATGACTTGCCTTCTCCATTCATAGGTTATAACGTGGCAAGTCTTTATTTATGGCTGATCTCTTTTCTTAAAATATATTTATAGCTTGATAGTTCTAGTCGCATGCAGTTGACCAATTAACAAAGGCATTAATACAAACTCAAGTATACAAAAGAATAAAAATGAAATACTCCTCAAATGAGAGTGATTATGAATCTATATAGTATTTCTCTGTCACAAGATTTTTGGTATTCAACCATTAAAAGAATCTTCTATCATTCCCTGTTGCTATTGTAAATATACGAGAGCACTAAGTCAAAGTATTTTGGAACTCCCCTTGCATGAAATATATTTGTAACATATATATCTAGTTCCGTCTGATCTAAGCCCCAAGAAAATATACAATTCATCAATGAAACAATATCCGATGCCCCACATTCTTATTTATGAATGGCACTAATCTCTGACATGATAAAAAATCAGTAACAAATATATAAGAATTTTCTCATGGTCCTCTCAGCTTCTCGACAATGTGACGCTTTTTTTCCTCAAATTTCTCGCTCATCTTATTTCGCAAATCAAGCATCCTTTCCCTTCTTCCAATTTCCCTTGGCCTTTGATGGCCTGAAATAATTAGTTAATGATGGAACTGAAATAATTAGTGAGTTAGTTAAGGAATTGCTTCTAGAATATTCTAAGGGGATAGAATAAAATGAGAGTGTGTGTAGTAAGGTATGCACGAATTCAGTATTGGCTTATGGAAAAATTGGGGATATATGAGAGTTGAGAATTCTGGGTTTATTTTCTGTATTTTATCTTTGTAAGGAGCTTGTCTCCATTTATATTTTTTTCAATTTCATATTAATATAAGTAGGTTCCATCAATTTGGTATCAAAGCACTATAGTCCTAGGAGTACTTCTGGTCCAGATCCAAAAAATAAATAAAAATGAAATACAAATTTATAATGGTTCCAAAATTCTATGGAGACGGAGGAGATAACGAAGCTTGGGGATGGCTAATCGATTTGGAACAAATTTTCCATATATAAGGAATCAATGAAGATCGGAAGTACATGGAAGTTGTGAAAAGGCTCAGAGGGAGTGCGTTCAACCGGTATCAAGATTGGAAATGGTTCAATTTTATCGCAAGTTAGAGGAACTTTGAGAAGGCTTTCATAGAGAAATATTTACCTGAAATTTACATGGTAGATGGTGCAAAATCAGCGACGTCAGACGCCTTCAAAGAAGAAGAAGAAGAAACCGAAGAAACGGAAAACAAAATCGAAGAAGATAAAGACAAAAAAGAACAAAAGAAATCGAAGAAGAGGTAGAAGAAGCTAACGAAGATGATGATGAGGTAGAAGATAGTGAAAATCCAAAAGAAAGTGCAGAAGGAGAAGATACAGAAGAAGAGAAAAAAGAACGAAATGAAGAAGAGAAAGAACAAGAAGAAAAAGATGGAAGAAACCAAAGAAATTACAGAAGATGACAGCATTGCTGAAGAGGAACAACGAGAAGATGAAGAAAAACAAGATCGTGACGTAGGAGGCATAAGTGGATCTTCCGTTATGTCTAATGAACCAGAAATTATAAAGACGAGAAAGCGACTCCATCTCCTTGATGATTTGGAGCAAACGATGGTGCTCGCACAACACGCAGAGGAGGATATGATACAGTCGACGTTCCTTAAGGGATTGAGAGAAGAGGTTAGGGTTGAAACTCACTGGCATGCCTTAACTGATTTGGGTAGAAAAATGACACTTGCGTAAAGACTAGAAGAAAGGAGGAAGATGAGTGAATGGGTTGGGTTTGTGGCTGGATGGCCCAATAGCAGGTCAAGAGTTTCATCATCTTCCATTTTTTGATCGGTTGCATATTACTGATACGATGGCTAGCTCCACCAACATTTCCTGCATCCTAGCTTTAACCTCCATATGAACATCACCATCACCAGCTCCACCCTCTACATGAAGAATATGTGGCTGGGAGTGAACTTGTTGCTGCATCACTTGTTGTACCTCTGGCTGAGCTTGCGGCTGCACATGTGGCTGTTGATTAGGGTTAGGTGGTGGAGGTGACGACTGATTTTCATTCTTACCTGTCCTGAACTCTTCAATCATCAACCTCATCTTAGTCATATTGGCTAACTTATTCGCCTCCAAAGTATCTTCAATAATTTTTCTATTTGCCTCTCTATTGGCATCCAACATTTCCTGATTGGCCTGCCTATTTGCAACCATTTCTTGCAGCATGCCAGCCAAAACTACTGCAATTGGATCTGGCAGATCACTCTCTGCTCTCTCAGGGTTCACGGTATTCATCATGATACTACACATGTTACAAAAAAGAAAGAGTTGACCAGCCTCACACTTAGTGGTCACATATACAATATCATAATAAAAGCCTTAAACACTCATCAAGCTTCCTACTGTATTTCACCTTCAAATATCATGACTCTACATCCATCGTATTAAGAATGAGTCGTCACCCACACTCCGTAGTTAGATATATATCATCATGTCACACACTAGGAATCAATTTACTGAACCAACATTGTACTTAACCTATCCTATAATGTCTCTCCGTAGAAAGTTTTTACTCTTTTATATGTAACACCCCAATTCGCGACCGGTTAGTTAACATGCATATGGTATAGAAACCCTGCATAATTAAATGCTTAAGCAGAAGACTTAACCTATATTATTATCACTGTTAACCACATAACTAAGTGATTTAATTTTTTCTTTTAATTAACTTTATGTACTGCCATACGTATTTTGTTTTCCAATTTTTTTTATTATAATTACTATTATTATTTGTACAATCTCATATCTCCACAGAACTTATAATTATATTACGGTAACCATCTTTGACAGTCAAAATACTATCCGGATATGATATCTAGTACCATTTCGAACAGTGTCTAACAGATAGCATAACGACCGTAAACTGGACTTAACCAGGATTAATTCCAACAATTATCTTGTACTTGAAATACAGAAAAGTCCAGACCATCTATAAATATCTCAAACTATCCACTCAGTGGACTAAAAATGCTATGTGCCAACATGTCATCTATATACAGATACTACACAACATCATAACCTAAGGCTACACATACTTCTCAAAACAATATCAACTATACAAGTGCATGGTCATACATCATGCCAAAACAATAAGTCCAGTCATCATCCCAAAGTATCGAGGCATTTCTCCAGCAATAACTGGGATACACCAAAAATGAGAGGAGAACTAACCTATGCAAGGAAAGTAACTTATGCACACAATTTTTGACTTTTTCATTGAATAAAATTACTTAATTCTCATTGGTTTTCACTTTACACATCACACTCTTGAATTTTTTGACCAACCAAACATAGAATAACATAATTACACATAACATATAGCAAATAAAGCAAGACAATCAACTCTAACCAAGAATCAAACCTATTTGTAAAGTTAAAGCTTACTTTTAACCTAGTTGATTTTTTAATTAATTAATCTTTGACCTAATTCTTTAAATTATTCTACACATCATTTAATTAAATTAGACACATATATGTGCCTTAAAATTCATCAAAAAATTTAACTAGACTGTCAGAACTTAGTTCAAATCTAGTTTGTAAAATTACCAAAATGCCCCCGTTACCACAAATTTGGTATTTATGTCTCTAAACATAACTTATACTCTTATTATGTCCTAATTGACTTGTTATGCATAAATTGTATTCCCAATAAGTTATCATGATAATTTCATGATTTAACTATCAAAATCCTCTTAATAGTCACAAAATTGATACATTGTCTCACTTAAACCTCTATTTAACACATCTTGAGATTTAGGGTTGTTATAAGTGTCGCGTTGGGGTGTCCTTAACAGTAATGGTATAGACGAAGGCTATGCAAAGATGTCTTAGATGCTATGTAAAACAATGGGGAGGGCTGACAGAATAACAACACATGTAAACAGTGAATAATGTGTGTTCATGAAGAAGAAGAAGGGGGCGTTGTTGTCAAAAGCTAGTATAAAAACATAAAATAATTTTTACGTTTTTACTGAAGTAATACGTGTTAAAACATAAGTAAAAACTCTCCTCAGTAAATACTAGTAAAAACATGGTGTAAGAACATAAAACGGTAGAAACACAAGTTTATACGTTTTTACTTAAACAAAAAATTAAATTGGGTCTTATACCAAAAAAGAAAAACTAAACCAAGTCAACTTTTAATCCATAACCCGTTTTTTTTCTTCTTAAAAAAACTATTTCCATTCCCCTAAATCAAAATGCACAATAAAAAAAACACTCTCGCGTGAGGTCGCTGTTGCAAAGAAACAAAAAAGGTGAAGCCACTGGTGAAAAATTTGAGTACCAATCTGAGGCGAGTTTTGAGTAAATCTTTTACGTCTTATTGCAAATAAACTTGTTAGAGGAGCAAGAGAATAGAACATTGAGAACATACAACTTATGTAAGATGAAATATTTGATTTAAATCAATTATATAATTTAGGAGCTGCTAAACTTTATTCTTTTTATGTTTTGGACCTTGATTGTAGGAGCTGCTAAACTCTTTTTGTGTTTTTGAACTTATGTCTTATATAATTATCTGACTTATATCTTTTAAATATGAAGTTGTTTGTTGAATTTTAAGTAGTGACTTATGTGATATATATATATAATTTTGTATCTTGACTTTAAATAATAGAAACTTTACGTTTCATGTCGTTTCTACAATTTATGTTTCTATCATTATGTTCTGTTTCTATATAAAAACACGATTTTGAAACATTGGAAGGAGATATTTATAGTTATGGTTAGCTTCCATCCATGGGAGAGTGAGCCAAGTCAACAAGTTTGAGGAGAACCATTATAGTCTGGTTTTACCGGGGCAAAGCATGCTGTCAATTCTTCAACGACTGCAACGCAAAATAAAGTGAGGGGGGATATTTCAAAATAAGACCTTGTATGTCTTATGTAGGAAAGTCTGACATGTTGGTATTGATGTGGCAACACTGTCACGGCTGCAGGGGTATCGCAGGGCTGGTGTATCTGAGGTAAAATGGGGAAAAAAATTACACGATCCCGGCCCATGTAATTTTGTCCCGGTCCCACTCACAATCAAATTTTTTTTGACCATTTTATCCTGCCGGTCTCATACCATTATTAAATGCCCTATGCTTTTGGTCTAAGTTAATGCAAAAACTAATCACATAGAAAAAGGGGAAAATTAAATTAAATTAAATTGCACATCATGGTCAAGTGGGCACATGCAATGCTCGTAGAGGGAAGGTTAATAAATGTCATAATGTACTAAAAAAATAAAATAAAAATAAAAGTCATAACTCAAGACTTTGAACAGATACAGCCTACAAAGTCTGATGATAAAATGGTAGGAAAGCACATAACATCAACACAGCCATGACATATCTCTTTGTTAATTTAAAGGCTCAAAGTCACCCTCGTACGCAACCTTTTCATGAACTCAAAATAGAAGCCAAACGAAAAATAAGTAAACTTTTATATAATTTTAGCCATTTGTCCGTCCCCTAGTATTATCATCTAAATCAACCCATTACTTCATACTACATCCGCTCAAATCAAAGTTGAGAAGTATCAAACTAAATCGATCAACTTATTATTTAATTAAATCAACTTATTACTTAATAAATTGGGGCAAGTTATATTCACAAACTCTTACAAACTACACTATATTCTTCCGGGAAAATACAAACTTTTGCAAACTACACTATGTTCTCCAGGGAGAAGATAGTGTAATTTGTAAAAAAATTCCAAAAAAATTGTAAACGGATCATGTCCCTGATAAGTTATATGAAAGTTTATGAGAGTTTAGTGAAAAAGACAACTTGTACGAATATAATTTAATAGAAGAAAATAAAGTAACGTAAAAGTGTGAGGTAGAGTGATAAACATTGTTTTTTTTTTTGGATATTGAGTGATAAACATTGTTAATTGTATACAAGCTGGTCCATTGGGACTAACCGAACCTCAATTCCACAGAATGCTCTATAAATTGCAACACAATCTTCCAAGATTTCTCATTGATGGGAGTGATCTTCCTTATGTCTTTCATAGTTCACATAGCTGCTAGCTATTTTTGCTTTTCATGATTACTGTTCTGTTTCAAAAGTTCATTAGCTAGCAGCATCAAAATTTCCCAAATATATATAAACACTTTGATCAATGGCACTGCAATATTGTTCATCTTCAAGTTGGAGATGCAAGTTTTCCATATTGACAATAGGAGCTTCCTTGTGCCTCCTTGTGCTCTTGAATAATGACAGAACCAAAAGAGTCTTCATGTCCAAAGAAGAGGATAGGAGAAACCTCTTTAAGAATGGACTTGGCCAGACACCCCCCATGGGGTAAGCCTCTTTTTTCTCTTCAAACTTTCATGTTTTCTCTCTTCTTCATTACCTTTATTCCCTCTTTTGCATTTTACATGCTCAAATGGTTGAAATACTTGTTGAATTGAGTGATGTGCTACTATTGCATCTGATATACACTGATCTAATTTCAAACAAAGTCTAATTGATGCAGTGTGTAGTGCTTATTTGGAATATTTTTTTTACTTCTCTTTTTTTATTAAGTAAAAATTTGGCTAAACAAAATTTTATAAAAAGATTTATAATAAAAAGATTTTTTTCTATAATAAAGAAAAAAGTCAAAAGTTCATGAGAGAATTTTTTTAAGTTAATTATATCAGTTTTTTTTAAAAAAAAAAACATGTGTTTTTTTTTTTAAATGAATAACTTTTAAGTTAAAAAATTTATATAATCTTTAAACAACTTGTAACTTTATTTGTAAAGCTTTATATTTTGTTATATTTTAATAGTAGCTTTTAGCTTAAAAAAAATCAATCATAATGTCAAATGATCTCTAGTATAATTAGTAATCACCTTTTTTTCTTACACATATCTTCAATTCAAATTGCTCTCTGCTCTGCAATTGCAGACTCAACATTTTGGAGATGGTGGGGGAAATTGAGAAGGATATCTAGAGGAATCAAAAGAGTATATGAAATGAGAGAAATAATTTTATAATTTAAGGGGTTTTTTTTTTTCAGTTGCATCAGAAAACAAATCCTTTCTACATTCATTATAAAATGGTGTGCCACTTATTTTTTTTAAATAGGTGGGTCCTACACTTCATGTATCTATGACATGAGATTAAAATTCTTCTATAACATAAAATTTATTTTTTCCTATAAATAAATGGTAATGAATTATAATAGAATAATAAACAATAATAATGTGTCAAATCCTGTCGGATTTGTTTACAGAAATCAATAATCAATTAATTAATCCTCATAGATGGCACCGTCAAGTCCAATTTGTTTAGTTACGAGCTATCATCGATATAGAATATGGGACATGATAAGATAGATATTTTGATATGTTAATTCTAAAAAATATTAAATTTTGATACGTGAGGACACGTTTGATATTATGTAATATTTTTAATTTATACAATGTATATTATATTTAATATTCAATAATTTAATAAAAAGATTAAATTAAACTTATTATATTCTTAAATTAAAAATCTCTTGTATATTCCAATAAATTTTTCAGTTTTCATTTTAATTTTTTATTATATCAATTTAATAAAATATTAATCAATTTTTTATGATATATAATGAAATTTTAAATGAAAGTGTGTCAAAGTATCGGGATATCAAGGAATGCCGAACAAATAACTTTTTTTTTTTTGAAATGTGGTGCAATATAGGTTCTGAGTGGCACAAGATGAGGTGAGAAATTTCATGGTAGGTTCATGGTGGTGGCATTTGTCTTGTAATTGACTAAGCGGCAATTATTATTCTTATTTTCTGGATTTTTCGTTACTTGTTGGAGTTCATTAACATATAGGCAAGATAACGACTCTTGAGGACTTTAATGCAACAATTGACCCTAAATATTAGGTGCATGCTAGCTAGCTAGAAGCTGTTGGTTAATATTATTTTACCTAATTGCCACTTATAGGCCATAAAACAATCCTTTGGTTGGTTCTTGTTCCATCATTATTTATTGCATTCGCCAATCAACAAGTTAGGAAGAGTTTATATCATTCTTAATGATATAAAATTGTGTCATTTTAAGTGAAAAAATAAATAAATTAGGAGAGAAAAAAAATTTTCTTTTAACAACTGATATGCATTAATAGCTCAGGATTGAGTTTTCAAGTGACCTTTCAACCAGTTCTTATGATTGGGATAGGCTTTACTAAATATATTTTCTTTACAACGGTATCTTCACATGTTTAGGCTGAATTTTTATAATAATGTTTATTTTATTTGAAGCGGAAAGGTATCATTTAATTTTTAGATAAAAGTAATTTAAAGTCAATCACAAAAACTCTAAGAAACCACGAAAAGATTAATCTCATCCATATATTAATATAAAAATTTTGAAATTAATATAAAAATAATTTTGGTTTTAACTTGTGATGGAAGCCCAAACTTGCTACCTATTAAAATTTGTCTTTATAAATCCCTAGTATTGAAATAAACATTTGAATTTAATTTTTTTTCTCAAAATTAAAATTTCATTTGAAACTAATATCCTTTTTTTCTAATTTTTTTTTCTATAATTTCATTTAGTTATGAATTTCTTGCAAATATATATGAAAGTAAATCTCTAGTGATGAATTGTTCAATGATAAAAATCAGGTGGAATAGCTGGAATCATTTTGGCTGTCATATTAACGAAGACTTGATTAAAGAAACAGGTAGCTTATCTATTACTCTATGAATTCGGAATCCATCGAGTTTTTCATATATAGAATTGGAGAGATATTTTAGTTAATATATGTTTGTCTTAATTATATGACTTCATTGTTACAGCTGATGCTATGGTGTCAACGGGCCTTGCTGCTCTAGGTTATCAACACATTAATATAGGTAGGAGAACATTTATTTTTAGGGAAATGTTATACTTATTATCTTTTTTTCTTACTACCAAATCTTAACCGTTAATTTTTATCAATTAAACGGTTATAATTTATTGGATCATCTTTATTATTTAATTATTAATTTACAAAAAATTATAACCGTTAGATTGACGGAAATCAACGGTTAATATTTGATAGTAAGAAGTAATAAGAAAGAGATAGTAAGTATAACCTTCCCCTTAGTTTTATGATTATGTTATAAAAAGGATGTTAAAATCATTGAGGGGAGATAATATGTGTTTGAGAAATCATTTTGACAATATTTACATTTTTATAAAATACACATCAGAAATTGAAATATGCAATAACACAAAGTTAAAGCGTACCAAACGAAAATATATGAATGTAACAAGAGAAAATCCGAGCTCAGTATAAGACACAGTGTCCTTAAGACAATTTTGTTGTCTATAAGGAACTCAAGATTTATGGACAATTATCTTCGAGAATAGACGTAATTTGTTCTATCTTGAGCGAAAATTGTTCATGAATTTTGAATATAATAAAGAGGGCAAAATTGTCTTAACGATACAGTGTATAACACTGGGCTTGGATCTTTCTTTATTGCATTCATATATTTTTATACAGTATGCTTTAATTTTTTGTTATTACAAGTTTCAATTTTTGCTGTGTATTTCATATAATTGTTGTGTATTTCATATAATTGTGAATATTGTCAAAGTAATTTCTCAATGATTTTAACATCATTTAGATAACAATCTTAAGACAAATTTTAATATTTTATAAATGTTAATCTGTGTTCAAATATTATTTATTGCTATAATGGCAATATTTAAAAAATGCAGTACGCATTCTTTTGAAAGAATGCATTGATTTTTGATTTTATATATATATATATATATATATATATATATATATATATATATATATTGCTTATATGATGATAAACATTCGTTGGTTTTTTATATATGGGAAAAAAAATTCTGATGTTACTTTAGGCAACTTTGTCTAATGTTCATCGAAACGACGTCGTTTTGAGGTTGAAAAGTTAAAAAATAAGAATGATAAAGACTATTATAACACTGAAATAAATTAAAATTACAAAAATACCATGATTTTCGTCCCAAAACGACATCGTTTTGATGAAAATTAGATAAAGTTATCTAAAGTAACTTCAGAAAAACAAACCCTTTGTATATACATATATTTTCTTGTTTACGTGGATTTTTTCATGGTTTCTCAAATTAACCACAAGCATGTATTAGAAAGTTGAGCATAGAAGCAAAAACTTATTGACTCTGATAGAGTTGGTAGGATAGTCAAGTGGCTTTATAACTTCATTGAGGGTATTCAGAATCTGTTGAAATCAGTGTTTACTATATGTATCCACTATAATAGCAAGGTAGCTATTGGAATTGCAAGGAGTGATATATATAATGGTAAGTCTTTTATATATATATATATATATATATATATATATATATATTTGGAGACATGATATCATGAGACAGTTACTCTTTAGTGGTATTATTACGGATCCATTAACTAAAGCTATGACTAGAAAGTTAAAGGGAAATTTGTCTAAATGAATGAATGTAAGACCATTAAAATTTTGATCATTGCGGACACTACTAGAAGAGTGGAGATCCAACGAATCAGGTCAAAGAGAAAACTAAGTGATGATTGATGAATGAGCACCGTGGAGTTTTTTTAAACTCATACTCATTCCTAGACAAGATACTGCATAAGTATAATCTAAGCATGTAGGATTTTAAAGATTTCTGATTCTGATGTGTTCAGACAACCAGAAATCGCAGTGTGAAGTAAGGGCTATTTCTATGAGAATATTGCAGGGTCGTATTCTCCAACGCACTCACAAAACCAGGAGGTGTCCACGGCCAAAATGGGCACAAATAGAGGACCAACCATGTTCGAGAAATAATTATGTGTTTTCTATTGTCTTGGTTTATACACAAAATTAACATTGTGTCCACCAATTGACCGAGTAAATCTGATAGGTCTCACTAGGGACAGTTACAAGGTATTGCGTCTATTGAATCCGATGCAGTTGTTCCTCATTGATCATTCGCACATTGAATTTGAGTTTCATATGCATATAGTCTCGATAGTTGAACTTCTTATTCTTGTGAGGAATTTTTGAAATTAATTTTTAAATTAATTATTTTTATGAATAAGAAATTTGATTTGAAACAATGTGTCATTTCATCACCAAAAGGATGCATTTTTTCATCCTTGAATGAGTGTGTCTTTTAAATCGTGACCCGTTTTCTATAAATAAATAGAGAATCGGGATTTTTAAGTATTTTTCCTATCGGTTTTGTACATTCTTTGCATTTGCGTTCTTCTATTCTAGTGCGATTGGTCAGACACAGGTTGAGTTTGATGTGGCTATTCAACGTGGAAGTGCCACCACAAGAATAGAAGTAATTTGTTCTATCTTGGGAGATAATTATCCATAAATTTTGGGCACCATAGAGAAGGTAAAATTATCTTAATGACATATTGTCTAACACTAGGCTCAAATGTTTCCTTGTTGCATTCATATATTTTAGTATGGTACGTTTTAACTTTGTCCTATGCATGTTTCAATTTTTGGTTTATATTTCATGGAACTATGAATATTATCAAAGTGATTTCTCAAATACAAATTATCTTCTCTCAATAATTTTAATATCATTTGGATAACATATTATTATTATAAAAATAATAATAAAAATATTGCATATTTATTTACAATGAAACATAGTAATATATTACTTTTCTATAAATTTTTAGATGATTGCTGGGGGGAACTTAACCGAGACTCACAGGTAATAATATTATTTTATGTTATTGAATGTAATAAATTTTTTTATGAAAGTGGTGTTGATGTATTTAGTTAACTTTTTACTTATAATAATAGCACAACTGAGTCCAAAACTAAAGAATCTCTTGTTTGTGCATAATCATACTATAAATTATCACTAGAGTTGTTAGTTTCCCAACCTTAAAATAAAAAATAAAAAACTCTTTTATCCTTAATATTTTTTATTAAAAATATCTTTATAGATCTTTGTTTTCTCTCTCTTAAGTAGTCGGGAATTTATTTTATTTGTTGAGCAGTAAAAAAGTATTTAAATTAGGTTAAATTAATTCATACATCCTTACATTTTTTTTCTTCTATTTATATTTGTTTCTTTATTTGATTAAAAGAAAAGCCTTAAAGAGTCCAATAGTGTTTAAATTGACATAGTAGCATGGTTCTTGTTTACAATTTGAAGATTATAATTAATATCCAGTTTCCATGATAATTACATTTGACAAATTTAAAATGGTATCAGGGCTATTTGGTTGCAAAAGCTTCAACATTTCCTTCAGGAATTAAGGCTCTAGCTGATTATGTTCATAACAAAGGTTTAAAGTTGGGGATCTATTCTGATGCTGGGTATCACATCTTAAAACTATAACTTTAATCTTTAGTATGTATGTCCTTGATTATTCAACCATTTTTTCATCTCTAACAATTAATTTCTCTGAAGAAATCTGACATGTACCAAAAGTATGCCTGGATCGTTAGGACATGAAGACCAAGATGCAAAAACATTTGCTTCCTGGGTAATATGCATTCATTTTAAAGTCATTTTGCATTTAAATCAACTTATATCCTATGTGATGTGTAAATTAAAATCACATAGGATATAGGTTTTTTTTGTTTTCAAAAAAACTTATATCCTATGTGATTTTAAGTAACAAAAAAACTTATATCCTATGTGATTTTAATTTACTTATATTTTCAATGTTACTTTAGGGAGTTGATTACTTGAAGTATGATAATTGTAACAACAATAATATAGGCCCCAAAGAAAGGTATTTATGGCCTTCAGATGCATACAAATAAACTACATGCTTCTACAATCCAGGAATTCTCAAGTTTTGTAGCACAGGTACCCACCAATGAGTGAAGCTTTATTAAACTCTGGAAGACCAATCTTCTTTTCTTTGTGTGAATGGTGAGTTGAATTTGTGGTCATGTTTCTTATACATGAAGAAATATATCTATGAACTTCACTAATTCTATATATTAGGAATGTTATGTTGCTAGAATAAAGTATAATTAGCATTTCAGTGACTATTCCTCTAAGATGCCAGAGATTGCATTTTTTTCAACTTTTAATTTTGGGAAAAGTGTTTATCATTTTAAATGACACAACTTATATCCTTTCACTCTCACAAAGAAGTGAGACTTACACCTTTATTTTTTTTTTGTCAACTCTCTTTCCTCCTCTATCTATCTCTTTCTCTTTCTTAAAATGACACAACTTTACCCTTTAATTGTTAATTGCTCTCTTTCACACAGGGGATCAGAAGACCCAGCAACTTGGGCCAAAAGTGTGGGAAATAGTTGGAGAACAACAGGAGATATAAAAGATAAGTGGAATAGGTGAGCATGAATGATATAATATACATTTATTTATTTTCTATCTTAAAATAACATGAATCTAATTTGAGGAGTTTTATTATCTTGTACTAAATTTAGAACCTGGTCAATGTTTGCATCACATTGATGCTTTTTGAACACTTGACAAAGTCATTTTTTGGAGAAGGTTTATTTTGAATCATGATTACAGAATAGAGTCATAAAAAGTATTACTTTTAAGGAATTCATTTTCTTATGCTTGCAATATTCTGTTTCATTTCTTCATTTCCCTAATGGGAAATTCATGATAATTTTCTCCACAGTATGATATCTCGTGCAGATAAAAATGATAAATGGGCTTCTTATGCTGGACCTGGAGGATGGAATGGTAAAATTCCTCACCATTTACTTTTACTCTTGGACATAGTTATCATGATATCATTCTAAGATTACTTAGTACTTAACTAATTCTTTCTCCAAAATAAATGCACAAATAATTATGTCCATGCATAATTTCTATTTATTATATCATAATGAAGAAATTAGAGTTCAAGTTCTCTGTTTTTGTCGTACAGATCCTGACATGCTGGAAGTTGGAAATGGAGGCATGACAACAGAAGAATATCGTGCCCATTTCAGCATATGGGCATTAGCTAAGGTAACTTGAAACAAATTTTTTTAATGCTTGTTATATATAGACGATGCCATATATTTGAAGGAAAATGTATTTTGTATATTAACTACTTTTGTTTTGTATATAATATAGGCTCCTTTATTGATTGGTTGTGACATTCGAGCACTTGATGGCACCACAAAGGAACTGCTAAGCAATTTAGAAGTTATAGCAGTAAACCAAGGCATGAAAAGAATAAAAAAACCCTCTTATCTTTCTTTAAAAGAACATGCTTTTAAAACTACTAACCTTGTGGTATTGCAGATAAACTAGGAGTTCAAGGAAAGAAGGTGAAAAGTAATAATGATTTGGAGGTAATTTCCTTTCCACTTTTTTGTTTTCTTGTGTTGGTGTCTCGTTTTCAGTAAAACATTTGATTAGGTTCTTAGCATCTTCTCTTATAATGCTAATCAATGTTTTCACATATAACTACAAAACTATGATCCTGTCACCAACCTAGTTTTCAAGAGCAATTGTCTTATCTTACCATGACAAAGTTGTTAGTGTTAGAAGTCAAAAGTTAATGAGGATTAGATTCTATTACTTTAATGAAAAATTGATTGAATCTGTTATTAATGGAAACAACGATAAATTCAATGACTCCATTATTATTAATAACGGTAGATTGATTGGCTGTGTTATTAATAAAAATAACAGGAAATTAATTAGCTAGAATAATATCGCAAGCCGGAAGTTAATTGGCATTAGATTCAAATAATTGGAAAATCAATTAATGAAAAATTGATTGACTTCGTTATTAACGAAAATAATGGTAAATTGAATGACTTCATTGGTGTTAATAACGATAAATTGATTTGGTTTGTTATTAACGGAAACAACTAAATTGACCGGTTCGTCAGGGTACCGTACGGTTGTGTTTAAGTGAGGGAACTCTTTGTGAGAAAGAAATGAAAAAATTGATTGTATGAGAAATAATGAGAGCGTGTATATATGTTCTTGAGTTTAGGGAAAATTCCAAATGTCTTCTTGGATCATCTCTTTTGAGCTAAGAGCTACTTATAAACATAAGTTAGATTAAAAAGGTTTTAAGAAAAGTTCTTATAATAATTTTTATTTTATTTTTTTTATAATGAAGAAAAAAGTTAAAAGCTAAAAGCTCCTTGTACGAGCTATAAAATCGAGTATGTGCTTTTAAGTAATTTTTGAACTAAATTTTTTTATGTAATTACCAAATAATTTTTAATTTTTTTTTTTATCTCTAACTTATAAGTATCTTATAACTTAAAAAGAAGAAGATCCAAACAAGACCATAAGTTGTACTCTCTTAGTAGATTTGATATCTCTGGGACATAGCCCAATTTTGAATGAACCACATTAAATCTTATCTTTTCAATTATTATAATTTTGTAATAACACTATTGGAGTCCGCGAATACTAAAGGTATTTCGAAAATTTACATAATAAGTAATATATTAAGAGATTATTGTTTATCATATTATACGAGATAATTTTATCTATTAAATGAGCTAATATTTGATGCATCCGGCTCATGTGTAGAGAGAGGAGAGAGGAGAGAAAAGAAGAGAGAGAAAGGAATCATGGAATTAATTTCCCTCCTAATGAGGTTCATATTTTTTATTCTCTATCTTCTACTTACATGGGCCTCATTAATCATGACGTATATTAAATTAGTTTGATGTTTCTCATGTCATAGAAAATCAAATTATCTATTATACATAATAAAAGTGTGTGGGGGCTCGAATTACACGAATAGCAGATAAATTTATTATACTTTTATGTGTGTCTATAGCAGATAAATTTATCTCGTATTACACGAATACATTAAACTCATACTAAATGCTAACAAATGTTCCCGTGTAGTTAAAACCATGAGTGTTAAATTTCTCGAAAAACTTTTCTTAAAAGAAAGCTTACGCTGCAGGTTTGGGCGGGTTCCCTCAGTGATAACAAAGTAGCAGTGATCTTATGGAATAGAAGTTCATCCAAAGCAACAGTAACTGCATCGTGGTCTGACATAGGCCTTGAAACAGGAACTTTGGTTGATGCAAGAGATTTATGGGAGGTGAGTGAGATACTTAGTTTGACTTATTTTGTTCTTTACAATGCACTGCATAAAGAGCCTTTAATATACATATGGTTTTTGACTATTTGTATTTAACTTTACAGCATTCAACACAATCATCAGTTTCAGGAGAAATCTCCGTTGAATTAGATTCACATGCTTGTAAGATGTATGTCCTGTCTCCCATCTAAGTTGTTAATTTCTTGAGGCAGCAAAGGAGGCAAACAATTGGCAATAATTCAATGTTCCAAAGAAGGAATGAGAAATCAACAGGAAATTTATTTGTCAGCCAGAAATATAGAAACAAATGAATAAGTTGTATTTGTCCGAAGGTTTCCATTTTAATGCAATAAAAGCCTTTGAAATCACTATTTATATTTGACATTTATATCTATTCCTTCCTGCTGGTGATTCTTATTCACTTTGATTTCATAATTTTAGTGAACATATTTTGCATTTGGCTAGAAGGAAATATGGATATTTTATTGTGTTTAATGTATTTCCAGTGAACGTAGATAACTTATTTCTGGTGAGTCCAAAATTACATAATGTTGGAAAAATAAAAAATTATAACAATAAAGACTAATATAATTTTAGAATAAATTAGAAATACAAGATATCTTTTTATTAACCCAAAATGACATTTGTGCTCGATAACTTTATCTCTATTCATCGGAGAAATATTATACCAATTTTTTTTTTATTTTTATTTTAAATTTTCCCACCGATTTATCCACTAATAATTTGAGATCACTAGTTTAGTTTAACAATCCCGTGGTAATTAATATAGATATATATTTTTTTTTTACGTTTTTGACGCATAATATTTTTAAAATATATGTTTTTCAAGTTATCTAATTTTTTTTATTTAAATTATCCATGTGTTCATCCTACTCAAGAATTGAATTCCAGACCAATGATTAAGTTGAAACAATTGCTTAGTAGTTGATGCACATGCTTAACTTCCAAATTTGGAGCCAACATCCAAATGTTTTTTATTTATTTATTTTTAAAAATTAAAATTATTAATTTTAATTTAATTTATTTTTAAAAAATTCATGCTTCCATAAAAGCACCAAAAACCATAATAGCACCAAACAACTGAGACAAAGGTAAAAACGATGCTCAGAAACTGAGTAAGTAAATGCCATTGCGTCCTTCATCCCTTGCCAACTTCCAAAGGCCCCTTTACCTATGGAACTTGATGATTCGAGACTCTACCAATGATGGGTTCTTCACAGAAACGTTAAAGATATACTCTTCCATGGCATGCTCTGGTGTTCATGGCAACAGCTTCACTTACCCTCTGCTCCTCAAGGCATGTGCCAACCTCGCTTCCATTCCACATGGCACATTGCTTCATGGGCATGTTCTGAGACTTGGGTTCCAAGGTGACACTTTTGTTCAAACTGGTCTAGTTGACATGTACTCAAAATGCTCCCATGTTGCATCTGCACGCCAGGTGTTTGACGAAATGCAGCAGAGAAGTGTCGTTTCGTGGAATGCCATGGTTTCGGCTTACTCTCGTGGGTCTTCGATGGACCACGCATTGAGCCTCTTGAAGGAAATGCAGGTTCTTGGTTTTGAACCAAGTTCATCAACATATGTATCGATTCTGTCAGGTTGTTCCAACTTGGATTCTTTCAACTTTCTTTGGCTGGGGATGTCAATACACTGTTGCTTGATCAAACTTGGGCTTGTGTTTTTTGAGGTTTCTTTGGCCAACTCACTGATGGGTATGTATGCCCAGTTTAGCCAAATGGATGAAGCAAGGAAAGTTTTTGACTTCATGGATGAGAAGTCAATAATTTCTTGGACAACTATTATTGGGGGTTATGTGAAAGTTGGGCATGCTGTGGAAACGTTTAATTTATTTAATAAAATGCAACATCAAAGTATTGGCATAGACTTTGTTGTGTTTCTAAATCTTATTTCTGGTTGCATACAAGAAGGAGAGCTTTTGCTAGCTTCATCTGTTCACTCTCTTGTACTCAAATGTGGGTGTGATGGAGAGGATTCCATTGAAAACTCGCTGATAACTATGTATGCAAAATGTGGTGACCTTACATCTGCTAGAAAGATATTTGATCTGATCATTGAAAAGAACATTTTATCATGGACATCAGTGATTGCAGGATATGCTCATTCAGGTCATCCTATGGAAGCATTGGATCTGTTTAAAACGATGGTAAGCACAGATATTAGACCAAATGGGGCAACCCTTGCAACTGTTTTATCAGCTTGTGCTGATTTGGGATCACTCAGCATGGGACAAGAGATTGAAGAATACGTTTTTCTAAATGGATTGGAATCGGACCAACAAGTCCAAACGTCTCTCATACACATGTACTCTAAATGTGGTAGCATCAAGAAGGCAAGAGAAGTATTTGAAAGGGTGAAAGATAAAGATTTAACTGTTTGGACTTCCATGATAAATAGTTATGCCATCCATGGGATGGGGAATGAGGCTATCAGCCTCTTTCACAAAATGACAATTGCAGAAGGGATAATTCCAGATGCCATTGTTTATACTAGTATTTTGGTGGCCTGTAGCCATTCAGGGTTGGTAGAAGGTGGACTGAAGTACTTCAAAAGTATGCAAAAGGATTTTGGAATATCTCCTACAGTAGAACATTATACTTGTTTGGTGGACCTTCTCGGTCGATTTGGCCAGCTAGACTTAGCTTTAGATACAATTCAGGCGATGCCACCGGAAGCACAAGCTCAAGCTTGGGCTCCATTGCTTAGTGCTTGTAGGATCCATGGCAATGTTGAGCTGGGAGAGCTTGCAGCTATTAACTTATTAGACCTTAATCCAGGAAGCTCTGGAAGTTATGTATTAATGGCTAATTTGTATACCTCTTTG